>VDFB02374310.1:0-15621 GCA_007258455.2 Sequoia sempervirens
CTTCAAATACTTAAAATAAGTAGGACGGTCTGGGTAATGTATTTGAAACCATTAGAAATATTATGAAAAGTATGAAAATTAAACAAGGAAAAGAGGATAATTCCAAGACTCGTCATTCCCCCAAACTTAGCCTTTTTCTTGTCCTCAAGCAATTCAAGGCCTCTAGTTATACTATAATGCAAGTTCTTTGTAATTCATAGTGTTAGTGACTCCTTCCCCATGTACTTTAGGTAGAATCCTTTTTGTGTATGATGACTCCTTCCCCATGTACTTTATGTAGAATCCTTTTTGTGTAGATATTCTCTCCCATCTGAATTGCTTTGTTGTTCCTTGCTCTTCCTTCCTTCCTATCTAATGTGGAATTAGGTAAAGGAGAAGAGGAGGATGAAATGTTAGAGGGAACCAAGTAATTTGGTGACGTAGGGAATCCTTGATGTACTTATGTGCCCTTATGACTGATGCCAAGTAGTTAAAAATAGAATAGGGCTCTTTCTTTTTTAATTCTTGAGTTAGTTCATTCCATATGTCTTGGGAGAACTTTAGTGCATCTTTCCTATTCCAACTACCAATTCTTTAAATCCTTTATAATCTTTTTCCCTGCATTCCAAGATTTTATTTTCCACCCAGGGTCTGTCCACGAGGTCAATCCATTCCTCAAATACCTCATTGGGGTCCTTTGCTTATGGTCTAATCTGTAGGTGAGGTGATTTCTCCCTTTCATGATAATATTGTCACAATCGGCCTCTCTGATGTTCATTTAAGATGAATGAGACTAATGCCTTTATTTGAAATCTCACACAAAAATTAGTGGGTTCCAAGCAATATCATATGGAACAATCATATTATGCAAATAAAATTCACATAGTTGATCTTGTGTGTCTAGTATGGCTTCCTGATAAGATTTTAAAATAATGTTGTTGATGATATTGTAGTAGGAAGATCACTAATTAACTAACTAAATTGAAAACTCAAAAAAAATTCTTGCAAGAATAGGGCATAGACCCTAGCAATTGGTTTGAATCTTATTAGTTGAATAGTCATGTTAGTCATTTCTTCTATTTTTACCATTAGTCTCTTGATTTCTGATTTTTTCTTCTCAATTTCCCTACCACACTTCATTATCATTTATGTTCTTTCTTTGTTCCATTCTTGTCGTAACTGAGAGATTTCTTCCATTTTGTTCCACAATTTTATCCCCAGGGTAACCACTAACCAGAGTAGGGTAGAATGAGTAAAATTCTTCCATCAGAAGATGACACATTCAACAAAGGCCACCTCAAACTTAACACATAATCACAATAGTCCACCATTAGGTGCTTCTCCCTAGAGAAGTAAGTGAACTTGTAGGTATGACCCCATCAACAATAACAATCTTATTACTATCCATAGTTTTCTTCTTCCACATGAAGAGAACCAACCCCCGATCGATAAGATTTTCCATAAGAATAAGAGTGACTCGATGGGCACCTATTAGCAAGGATCCAATGTGTTGTCCAAAGTTGGACTCATTTGTACATTGTGCTTGAGTTGATTCTAACTATCATAGTGACTTAGTAAATTGAGTCCACAAGACAACATTGTCCAATTTATACTCAATTAATATAATTAATAAATAAGCTCTACACCCAATCTGAGCATCTAATAGAGTGCCATATTTTAACAAAAGATCTATCTAGTGTGTATGAAAAATTAATATGGAAAGACTGGACAAAGAACAAAACTCTCTCAATTTTTCTCACATCTTTCTAATGATAGGTTATGCAACTAACTTAAATAATCGATACTAAGACCTAAAATACACTATGTAGTATAATTGAGAAAATTCAACCCCGACAACTAAGTTTGGAAACCTCCATTTTTTAATCCACTATGCTTTCAATTAGATGAGAAATTTTAGGTCATTTGTATTCACCTTGTTTGTAGAGATATGCTAAAATTTTATGTTCAAAAGCTAAATTATTCACATTAAAGTGTCTAAAAAGTAAGGAAAATATTATCTAGGTTATTTAAATATGCATCAATTATAGAAGGAAATTTGGAAAACAAGAAACCAAATAACATAATTCAGAAGCTAAATATTTTAAGTTTTTGGACTTCTTGACAAGAACCAAAATTTCTATCAATATCAAATTTTAAATATCGTAATAAATTTGGAAAGTAGTGAAAAATTGTAGTAAATATACTCTTGATATTGCTCTTCAATTCACTATAATTTTTCAAATGTTGTTCATCCAACAATCTTTTGCATCTACATTTTTTTATAAATTTTCTTCTAGACAATTGTATTTGAGTGTAGATAGATAATATATAAATGGATAAAATGCATATCAATAGTGAATAATATGCATTCACACCATCACACACAATATCTATGACATTGATATTCTACAAAATTGAATCAGATCTTGTATGAGACAATGTACATGCACTTTGAGCTCTATTAAATAGCTACTCAGTTGACAATGTTGTTAGATTTCATCTCTAAATTTTTTATCCAATGTTCAGTAAAAGACTTCAAATAACCAATATTGTAAGGCATATATTCCTTCTTAATAACTTGGCATGCCTTCTTAGCGCTTTTGGAAATGATATTTTCAACTACATAATTGAAACCTAGAATACTATGTGGTCCTCTAATTAATGACAATAATGGTGTTTAATATTGATAAGAAGAAAACACAATTGTTTGGTGGAGGACAATATTTACTACCCAATAACAATGTTTATCAATATTTGAAACCTTTCTAAATCTAATGTAAGACAATTTCCCAATATCATACAATTTTTTGAGTGAAACCCTACACAAATATAATCAAATAGCTAATTATTATTAATCTATTTCTATTTCTATTGAACCTCACATATCTAAAATTAACTACTTATCATTGCTAATACGGCTATGAAAGATAAATAATATTAGGGGCACAATATTTAAAATTAACTACTTATGATTACTAATACCCCTACCAAGGATAGATAATATTAGGGACACAACATACATACATAAAATATCTTGATTTCTCCTCATATATAGTTTTGTTTTCCTATTTATAAATATCAGATGAATTACCCACTATTTACAAACATGTCGAATTCTTTGTACATGTTTGTGAGCCGTTCAAATTTTGTTCAAATTCAAGTTGTAATCTCAGATGTTCTACTAGTTGTTATTCACATGAATTGTCTCATCTCTTTACAGTTTTGTTTTGCTGTTTGACAGCTGGTTATGAAGGTTTTCTTCCAGCTCTTTCTTTGACAGAGATATCCATTGTATTAACTTTTTTGCATTATTCAATAAAAAAAATGCTACCTAGTCTTTCTTTGTTAAAAAATATCAATTAATTTGGAACACGTGTTAGTACAACCTTGAAGTTTCCATTGACCCCAAACGCGGTTGGGACCTAATACACGTTATGTGTTGTGGTACGGACCGCAGGAGACGGATGTACAGACTAACCATGAGTTTATTCCAACCCACATTCGAGACGTGTTTAGGCCGCTACACAACCTTTACACCTGTCATTTCTGCAGAACTTTTTTGCAAAGCGCGTTCTATAGGCGGCAGAGGAAGCGGGGGTGCTGAAGCACCATAAATATCCCTCCCCTGTTCTTTCTTGTTCCTCGCAAACTTCACATCCTTTACATTTCAAACCAGCGTGAGAGATCAAAGAGGTGCAGATATTCGATTTGTAGGTAATTTGTGATCTGTGAAATACTCTCTCAAAAGATGGCAGGAGCAGCACTCAAATTGGAATGCATAGCAGTGTTTGTTGTGATGATGATGATGGTGGTGGTGAGTGCAGAGGAAGCAGAGGCGCCCAGTCCAGCAATGATTACGGGCGCAGCTTCCATGGCGATGCCGTCTGTAGCCGCTGGTGTGGTGGGATCTTTCATTGCTTTTATGGCCTGCCTTTTCCACTGAGGCGTTGGGCATAGGGATTAGTACAGACCTTCTCAAGTGCGTTTTGAATTGATAACAATGAGCGGGTTTTGTTCGTGGTGATCTTGTCTCGATAGCCAAGAAGATCGCTCTTGTTTTAGGCTTTGCAGCGCATTTTTTAATTGGGAGATTTTCTGATTATATTGTTTAGCCCTTAGAAAATAAATGGATTTTTTTTTCTCGATCCGTAAACATCTGACGTTTGTATTTATTTATTTATTTTATATAGTAACATTTTTTCAGAAAATCTTGGTTTTGGCTATGGCAATTGAAAATGTTAGTTATGGATTTCAGATTTTGAAGATCTACTTTTACTTTCTTTTGTGTGTTAAAGGTATGTGTTGGTGCAGCAGATCTTTAAAATTCAATTAGCAACGCATGGTTCAACAGAAATAGAAGGGTAATCATGCTCTTTTTTTTATATGGCTAATTTACAATCAACTAAATGAATATGGAAAAAGTTCACTCTTTAGTTTTTCAAAATCTAATGTGGAAATTTCAAATCTCCCAATTTTTACAGCAGCTTACTTGTCAAGTCCTCTGCTTACTCGCGGGGCTACATCATCAAAATATGATGTTACATCGATTATCCTTTTGTCAAGGTGTCTGGAAGGACTAAAAAAAAATGAGGCCCGATAGTTGTCTTATAAAGAATCATGTTTTATTAGTGCCTTGATGTGGCAGCAACACATGATTTGTTGCTTTTAGATCAAAGAATATATTTATTCAGGTATCCTTAAATTCATCATCACACTTAACAATTTTAAATCCTTGGTTCAATATTGTTAAAAATATTAGACATTAAATCCTGAAGATAAAATATGCTTGATCCTCTTCCTATTGACAACTTTTAATCATTTTCAATTTTCATTTTATATTTTACTTAAATATAATAAGTGCTTATGATTATATTTATATATTTTATTTTACTTAAATATAATAAGTGCCAGCCGTTATATTTATGATGTTTTTGAACCATTCAATAAATTTACATTTAAAAATATATAACTAAATATTAATAAAATACCACAAGTTCACTTATCAAGAAAATACCTTTTATTTACCTATTTCCAAAAGCTTTGAGACTATTTCTATGCAAAAATATCTCACTAAATTTTTACAAATTCTGCTAATTTTGGAACATGGCCCACCAAAAAATTAGTTGTTTCTGTAGAAGGTGTATCGATAATGAAGATGACCAGCCTAAAATGTTAAATCGATGGCTCATAGGCCTTGGGAGATGATCAAAAAGATTGTGTGCATCCATTTTCCCACTACTCTTTTATCTCATGTTACTACGGAAAATAGTAGTTGTCGCTAGTTTTACGACACTTTGTTGTTGTGTCATACATCCATCATATCGGATTGCAGATATCGAAATGCAACTTGCATTTTCATCGATTCTGGCAGCAAGTTGATGTTTTCTAGTTTCTACGAAACGGCTATGTTATTAAAATTGTACGTTGCAAATCTATTCAGCGCCTTGAATAATTGCAAGTGGGTGTTTAAGTTATTAGCGCGCCTTGAATGAAGTTCTTTTCCTTATCCTCCTCCTTCTTTATCAGAGTTGATTCAAAATTATACACCTACTCCGAGCTACATAATCCTTATCTGAGTTTTAATAACTCAAAATCTTTAATAAACCTCTCAGCTCCTTCCGTTCGCTAGGTTGGATGTGCAAATATCCCTCCATTTGTCGTGCTCTGCATCACCATTGCCAGTTGAAGGCCATACATGCTCTTTCATTGGAGGTCACTGGTTTGGATACCAAAATGAAAGAATAGAAAAAAATAAAAGCTGTTGGGAAAAGGTGTATTTATGCATGCTTGCATTATGTATTTAATGTATTTATTCTTGGGGCCACTTAATGTTGCATGTAACATTAGCACATAAGTTAAATTGATAAAATGTAATTATTTAATATTAGGAAAATAATAAATAAAGCACCCAATATTAAATAATGGGAAATGGTTTGTAATCTCATATTTATTGTCACATGGTTTTGTGCAATACCACTTAGTGGTTTTGTGGGAGCTTGCTTCTATAAAAGCAACCACAAAGGTAGTTATTGGAAGATGATGCAATTTTACATGATTAGCTCTGGTTAGCATTTGTGAGGGTTTGAAGCATGGCACATGATTTGTGGTTGCATGCTTGTTCGCATGGATTGCTTGGAGAGAGCTTGTTGCTTCAATGGTGTTCATGGAGACTCAAAAGATGTATTGTAATCTTATTGCTGAATAATACATAAGAGATGGATGCTTTTGGACGCTGGGTTTTTTCCCTCTTGAGGGTTTTCCCAGGGTATATCTTGTGTCATATTTTCATGGGTATGTTGTCTATTCTCTTGCATGTGGATTCTAAATACTTAGATGCATAGATTTCTTTAAGGATTATGTGGAAATTGTCTTTAATTGGCTGCAAGTTTCCAACAAGTGGTATTAGAGCTTTGGTTATGGTTGTATAACCCTTGGTTGTGAAAAATCTTGTTTAAGTTTGAATCTATGCATTGCATGTGAGAATCAAAGACATGGCAGGATATAAAGGTTTTACAGGTTGTTTATTGTAGATATGAGGGTTTTGGGTTTGTTGATTAAATGGGTTGTTTGTGGATCTGGGATGTGAGAAATTTTGGGTGAAATAGGTTTCTTGGTTTTGTATTCAAATGGGGGTTTTGGGGGTGAGCTTTCATAGATGATCTCCTGGCCCAAAATAGACCTCATGGTTAGATCTGGGTTGATCGAGAGACGAAAATTGATATATAATTTGACCTATTTACGATCTTGTAAGATGCAAAAATTTTGAACCCATGCCGGATCGTCACAGGATGTCAAAATAATATTAAAATATTGCACCGTCATGCATTTAATTTACGTTCTGCAAAATGAAAATAATATATATTTAGTTCTGCATTGATCTTGTGTGGTTCTCTTGGTATTGAATTACATGACTTTGTGATTACTTCATGATGGTGCTATATTGCATTTGGAGTTTGGCATGGATTGGTTGGTTCTACAGGTACTCGTGGATACTTGGAGACATAGGTGAGGCTTGAGTTCTCTTATGATTAGAGACATGTGTTGAGATGGATACTCTTGATGAGATTTCAGCAGGGAGTCCGAGGAGCCTACACCTTGGTTGGACGTGAGTTCAACATGGACCTATGAGGAGAATGTTTTTGGATGAGTCATGATGACTTGGATTTCTTGGAGGAGCATTCTCATTCCCCACTCTTGGTTTACTCAGTAGTTTCACTTGAGAGGTATTGCCCATTGTTACTTTCAGGTACTTTGTGTTTTATGCTTTATCTTCTCATGCATAAGAATCTTGAGCTATGGATATATGGTTTTGGAGGGTTCTTTTGAGGAGTGTTGGCATGTTTATCTCCTTATGCATTGTGATTACACTCATTGATGTTGAGTTTAGGAGATGTATTGGGCTTATTTCCTTCATTGGGAATGGATTTAGTTTGATCTTGTTTGGCTTGAGAAGCTTACATCCATGTTGATTACATGATACATATGTTATGTTTGATCTTGGAGATTGAACAGTTGGGTATAGTTATGGCCTTTCTTTTGGGGTGTTGTGGAGGAGATCATACTTGACACAGTTGGCTTTTAGAGGTGTATGTAGGAGATTTTTCTTATAGGTGATTGATATACAGGTTTGCATATCATTGTGGATGATCCCTTGTTACTACATGATGTAGTTTACACTTTCTATATGATGTTATTGGTAGACTTGGTATGCCTTGATCTTTTTCAGATTTGCATTACCCATGCAATGGGAGCTCTTGGATGTGTATGTCATTCTTGGACAGGTTTTGCACATGGAGTTTATGATTGCAGTTTATGGGTGTATATGTTTATGGCATGAGTTTACTATGTTTTGTATACCTTGGAGGTATGGACAGTTGGATGTATTAACACTTGTTGTGGGTGTTATTTCAGCTTTTGGGTTTGTGTATCTTGACAGCTACTGGTGCATATTGATACTTTTGGATTGAGTGTATGTGTGTGGGATATCAGTTGAGCAGGACTTATGCTTTGTTGTGACAGATTGAGTGGTTTCTCTATTGGATGGCTTCTTATCTTTGTGCATTGGCATGATGGAGGATGAGAGCATTCATGTTTGGGATGGTGGTCACTTTGATTCTTGTTACAGGTATCTTGATGGAGCACATGGAGCATTTTCATTCCATGATGGGATATGTGGCTATATGGATTGTTCATTTGATTCATGTTTTGAGGTTACTTGTTCCCCTTATGCAATGTATACAACAAGTGGGAGAATGTTGGGAAATGGTGTGTTGTACACCTTGCATTATGTATTTAATGTAATTATTCTTGGGGCCACTTAATGTTGCATGTAACATTGGCACATAAGTTAAGTTGATAAAATGTAATTATTTAATATTGAAAAATAATAAATAAAGCATCCAATATTAAATAAAGGGAAATGGTTTGTAATCTCATAGTTATTGTCACATAGTTTTTGTGCAATACCACTTAGTGGTTTTGTGGGAGCTTGCTTCTATAAAAGCAACCACAAAGGTAGTTAGATGGGATGATGCAATTTTGCATGATTAGCTTTGGTTAGCATTTGTGAGGGTTTGAAGCATGGCACAGGATGTGTGGTTGCATGCTTGTTCGCATGGATTGCTTGGAGAGAGCTTGTTGCTTCAATGGTGTTCATGGAGACTCAGAAGATGTATTGTAATCTTATTGCTGAATAATACATAAGAGATGGATGCTTTTGGAGGCTGGGTTTTTTTCCCTCTTGAGGGTTTTCCCAGGGTATATCTTGTGTCATATTTTCATGGGTATGTTGTCTATTCTCTTGCATGTGGATTGAATACTTAGATGCATAGATTTCTTTATGGGTTATGTGGAAATTGTCTTTAGTGGCTGCAGATTTCCAACAAAAACATCTTTGAGAAAAGATTAGGGGTTTGTAACTTGGAGCATCTGCAATGGAGCAACCCTAGCTAGCAGGCGAGATACCCAGAATAGTAGTCATAACGTCTGGCAAAGGAGTAGGGAAAACCATAACACCTGCAAATTTAGGGGTTTCACTGGCTAGGCTAGAATTCGAAGTGGTGACCATCGATGCGGACGTGGGGCTTCGAAACCTGGACTTGCTGCTGGGCCTTCAGAATCGCGTCAACTACATCACCATGGATGTCCTCAACGGTGAGTGCCGCCTTGCCCACACTCTAATTAGGGATAAAAGATGGACTAATTTTGAGCTCCTCTGCATTAATAAGCCTAGGTATAAAATTCCCATGGGTTTTGGTGGCAAAGCCCTGGTTTGGCTTGTGGATGCTCTAAAACAAATGTCCCACTTTTACAGAGAAGTCTACATTTTTGCCAGATCGAGCAGTGAACCAACCTATTTGGCCTTTGAAACGCTTTTTAAATGGCTTTAGTTTTTCACTGGCGGTTTAATCACAACTCCTCCCATGAATTTGCAAAGCTTGCATCTCAAACAGGGGAAGTCCAAGTTAAGCAATAGTGCTTTGGAGAACTCAGTTTCTAAGCGGTCGGTTTCAAGTAATTGCGAAGACGGGTTATTAACTTGGATAAAGGAGCTAAGAGCTATGAACTTTCAAAAAAAGTCTATGTCCATCAAAGACATTATGTGGGGCAGGGAGAGCATTATATCCAAGGGCCAGAAGATTTTGACGCCTGTGATTAATTGTCTCGGCATTCAGGAGCATCAGTCAGGCGAGGGAACCGTCACACCTAATAATATGTTGCCTAAAGAAAATCAAAATTCTGTGAATTCGAAGAATAGAGGAAAGTGCATCCTTCCTTGCTTGTAAGCCCTACAAATATATGCATGAAAGAGCAAGAAATATTTGTATTGCATTGACAATTCAAGGGGTAAATTACACTTGTGATAGCTCAGGACAATACACAGCATGCCTTGCAACGAATTCTAACTCCTATTTCTTCAAAGTTAGAGTAGGGTTAGGTAATCTGGCATTTTTTTTATTATTGAAAAATCTATATACATGATTGCTGCGAGAGTACTTTTTATTCATATTATTATCTTCATTATGATAATGAGGTTATGCAACAATTGACATCTGCCCCCCCATAACTGAGTTAGTCCGTCTCATTTGGGTTTGTACAACTTAAAAGTTAAAATTGTTCGAAGAGCAATCAATAAATCTTATACTTGGGTTCTTTTAACTCATTTTAAATTTTCATCTAGGTTTTACAGTGGTTCTAGCATGTTTTAGGTGGCCTCAGCCAATGATTTCAAAGCATTTTGGTTTATTGGAGTATTGCAGGCCTGCTCACATGGGAAATTCTAATACAAGTAGAGGTTATAGAAATAATTTGATTTTATATTTGCATCTGAACGTTGCTTGAAAATCCCTCAGACCTTTTTCATGTATCCTATTTTGTGTATATCCACCAGCCATTGTGTCACCAGACAACATTTCTCTAAGACATTTTGTCAAACAGTTCATGTGCCTTGTTTATGAATCCACATTTTGTCAAACAGTTCATGTGCCTTGTTTATGAATTCACATTTTGTCAAACAGTTCATGTGCCTTGTCTACCAGACAACTACAGCTACAATGTTAATCGAATTTCCTATATCCTTTAATCTTTGATGGATGACCATACTCTAATACACGACTCCTATTTTTACACAGGTTTTAAAGGATGCTGGCAAAGGTTACGAATCTGGCTTTACATCTTCCATTCGCATTTGCTCAAGAGTTTCTACAGCCTTTTCATCGAATTTGTTTTGTGTTTTGTGTCTATATTCTGCAATGACATTTCAAATTTTCCCTAATTTCAAAATTAGAGGATCAGGATCCATTTGCAGTTTATATTTGAAAATTCATTCTTCATATATCTGCCGAAGCTTGAGACTTCAGATAACCTACAAAAGAAAACAAAATAAAACGTTAAAACCTTATTATTCCAACTTTATCGCAAATTGAAAACACACACATAATGATCATAACATACGGGGAAAATAAAGAAGTGAAAATGCAAAATCAATATCAGCACCATGTATTGGGAGGGGCACAAAATTCCTTAATGTATGATTTGGTTTGTGACTCCATTCTTGTTTAATTGCTGAATGTTTTATCCACCAAGACGGTATTAAAACTTGATGGAACTGTGATTGAAAAAAAATTGTCAACAAGCATTTGCATAAAGCTTTTGAAACTGAAGATAATGTTGCTACCACTGGACCTCCAACAGGTGGATGGGCATGGTTTGTAATTACAACACTTCTTGTCCTAAATATAAAAATTAGCAAGTTTGTTGGTGCCATTGTTAAAAGGAGTGTTATGGCACTGGACTAGTTTGCAATAATTCCTATATATATACTTTCATGTTCTATTGTCAAATAGATAAATATGAATTTTTTCTTTGAAATAACACTACATCATTATGATGCCAATCCTTTCAAAGTGTAGTATTATCTGTTACATTCATTATGTACATGTTCAAGATCATTGAATTTGTATAAGAAACATAGAGCATATGAAAGACATTGCACTAATATTGCTATTTACTCATAAGATTTACTATCTATTATAGTCAAAGAAATAGGTCCTTAAACTATAAATCTTGAATTTTCTCAAACAAATGTAATTTATAGTAATAAAAGAGAATATTAGACCTTTGACATTCTTGATCTTTATATTTTGTTTGTATTTTGATTCCCAAAGCTTCTCTTACATTTGATTTGGTCATAATGTGACAGGAAACTTTATGATTATTAATGTATGGAGGGTTATTATTGTAATAAAATAATTTTTTCATAAGGTTATGCTAATTTAATGAAATGCATGCACATAAGCATAAGTTAGTTGTGGTTGTAATTATTTGAAAATTAATTTTCAATTTAGAGAAATAAGTGTGATGGATAGATGTACTTACTCTTTAAAACAAAGATAGATGTTTTTAATGTAATTTTAAGAATCTAGTTATTTTAGAATTAGAGAGCTATCTTATATTTGTGCTTTATCTCAAATTATATGCATGATATATGTCATTGTCTAGGTCAAGCTTGTAGATCTCAAACAATTTCATAGATGAGGACTTGCTTTGGGACCATAGATCTAATCCTACAAACTAATTTGTTTTTCCTCTCTTTTATTTTCCAAATCTATTGAGGGTTGTTCTATTGAAAGGGCTAGTAGTATTTAAGAATACCTTTAGAGAGTTGACGGGTTGCTAGGGTACATAAAGAAATAAGTAAATTGTGTAGAGGTCCTAAATGTTGTTGCTACAACAAATGTAATATTGTTTAGTGCACCCATTAAGACGTTCTAATAATTCCCCCTTAAATGCTCAAATGATACAAGATGAGAGAGTCTTTAAGACGATATGTGATGATTCCCTACGAGAATAAAATGAGAGAATTGAATTCCTTTAAATACATATACATACCAATAAATTATAAAAACATGTGTTCGGTGAACTCACAATGTTTATTGATATGGGGGAGATTTAATGAATTTTGAATTTAAGGTGCTAGGTTCATGTCTAGCAATATGTAGGAATGGGTAAAGACATGGTAGAAAGGTGGAAACATGTGTAAATGAAGATAAGTGAAGGATAAAGGGATGAACCCAACTTTATATAAGATTATGCAATTTGTCAATATGTAATTGCATCAAGACATTCTCTCAAAATGGGCACAAAACTAAATGAGAATTTACATGGCTATGCAATATTTTCTATTGATCTCTTTTCTCTAGGTGATCCTCCATTTTTAGATTCCATAATTTGAACTCATATCCATTGAACTTCTCAATATCTGATTGAAATTCACTTGTCATGATTCTTTAACCACATTTAAATCTAGAAAACTACTAAACCACATACTCATTCCAATAACAAAAAAATCCACAAGACTACATGAATGACATCCATCTCTAAAATAAATTCATATCTTTGATAAAAAAATATTAATACAAGGCGAATGTCATGGTGAAATATTAACAATAAATTGTTTCAAACTACTTAACAATATAAAATAAAACATAAACATGTAAACAATATGAATACAAAATAAAATATAATATGGACAAACCCTTGCAATAAATACAATCCACTTATGTCTTTGACTACTAATAATCTAATACAAATACAATATCTCTGAAATAACCATCATAACCTCTATCATGTGCCTCCATTATATAAAAATATGACATTCAAGAAACCACCAAGTTGTATCCTAAATCTAAGAGTCAAAACTATGAGCCATAACAAGAAATCCCTGTCCCATAGTGATGGTCAAACAACCTAAAATAACAAGCAATCCCGCTTACAAATCTTACACCTCTTACACCTCTCTTAAACATTAATTATTATATTACAATTGTAAAAATTGATCAATTTCCAAATCTAGGCAATCCACAAGGGTAATCAATGCGTTGTCATAATATCCAAATTAAGAAAATGATCTATAACTTCCAATTTTGACATTTTTAATTTAACCTCTCTACCTAATAACTTACATAATATCCCAAATATCATAGAAAATAATAAATAAATAATTTCCTTACCCTCATTGATGCCCCATTTTGACATCGTTCTTTGTATTAAAAAAAAAAAAATGTTTCCTAACTAAACTTTGTTCGGCGTACCCATTGCACACCAAGGTGCAATTGCTAGTTTATAGGAAAATCACTATAACATGTATGAAAAATTGAAGAGGAATTAGTAGTAATGTTCTGTTGACAAATGGTACATCTGTTATGATATGAAACTAAATATAAATGTGTCAAATAAAATAGAGTTATTCTCATATTTATCTATCTTATCAACTGAAAAATAGAGTTACATGCTTACTTTGAAAAATATGGCCGCATTTATGTGAAGTTCCTGCCAAATGTCGACGGAGCAGTTTTGTTCATTGAAGTGAATAAAACTGAAAAATATTATTTCATGAAAGAAATTCAATATATCTCATAATGGATAGTTATTATTTGCCTTGCATATGCACTTGCATGCAAATTCATAAACAACATAAACATAAGTAAGAATATTCTCCCACAATGTCTGGCATCTGAATACATAAGGTTTGCTTATAAGCAACATTTTCAATTTAAAAAATAGAGAAGTAAATATTTATGATGCATAATATCAGGTACCAAATCATCCCCCTGGACAATGTTCTTGACAATCAAACAATACCAAACACATGGTCCAAATCATATTTCAGAAAGAATAGGCACAACCCATTCAAAGTGACCAGCTGCCAAAGACTAATGCCTTCAAGCTTGTACTCGATAGTTCTCGTTCGAAAATATTTCCTCAATACTGTCAAACATAAATCATGTGCTATGAAGACCTTGAGCGACTCATGAAGTAGACAAAAGTATTAAGCTGTCCATTAGGATTCCATTTCAGCTGTGATCTACTCCACCTGAATGTCTGAGAGCAGAAGCAATGAGAACAGTTTCATGTCCTGAGCAACTTTGGCTGAATATATACCCCTCAAGTTCAGCATCTAAACCGAGGATGTTTGTGTTTTGTACTACTTTTTAAACAAAAATTTTGCTAAATTCCTTTGAAGTGGGAGCCAATTTATAAGTTATTTTCATCAAGAGTTTCACAGTATTGACAACAAATATTTCAATGAATAGGAGACACTCGGTGCAGGAGAGCCAATTTATAAGTTAGTTTCATCAATAGTTTCACAGTATTGACCATAAATATTTCAATGAATAGTAGACAAATGCCTTACTTCATACAAAAATAACATGGCAGAGAATGTTGCTGAGGACAAATAGCTGAATACTTTTTATTAACTACCAAATTATTTTGTGACATTACAAAGGTGATAAGGGCACTCACAATCTCATTTGCTGTCAACAGATCAAACCGGACACCAGTCAAGTTTGCCAATGGCACAATGTCATCCCGTGAACCATTGAAGTCCATTTAAAAGATTTCGGTTGTCCGCTGCACAAGGGCATCCAGAAATACAATTTTATGTATTTATTACAAGCCAGAAAGAAAGTGTTTCTTATCTAAACACTTCATAGATATCTAAGATAAGGATCCAAAAGGTAAAGCTGCTTTTCATGCTGACTTACTCTGATAGAAGAAAGGTGTTAAGAGGGGAATTATTTTCAATTTTTAAACTGCAAACAAAGTTCATTGGAATAAGTCATTCAGATATTTCAAGTTCCACATAGATTATTTTTAAAAAGTAGACAACTATTAACTTTCTATTTAACCTCTTTATGGTTTACTTGGCCATACAATGTAAATTGAAATAAATACAAGTAAAAAAGAGTTCACATGTATAGATACTGATAGATATAACATTGTTAAGATCATCTGACATACTTGTTTCCTCTCATAAGAAACAAAGCATGCCAGAGCAAAAGATTTTTGACCATTACAGATCTCTTAAAACACATGCCTATTCTGTCTGAATCAAAATCCTGGGCAGAATTTATGTTGGAGACACATTGATAGTTTTGAAGCATATTTGTACATTTCAGGATGACAAAAATGCAGAACAAATTTGGCAAAATCCTTGTATAATTTATTACATTTTTCTTTGTTAATACTCAATGTGGCAGCTGAACAATAAGTATAACAATAGTCATACGGATTGTATAACAATAGTCATACAGATACCACTTGCATTGCTCTTTTATTCTGCAGAAAAGGAAACATGAT
>VDFB02374311.1:0-27285 GCA_007258455.2 Sequoia sempervirens
CTTTTAGAAAACTATGTAATAGACTCAACAATTATTTTTTGCACCCACCTTAAGATTAAAAGCTAAGATATGTTTTTTATTTACACGACAATAATGTGTCATTAATATTTATTTATTTTTAATAATCTTTACTTCTTTATAATTGAAACTTAATTCATCCTTACCTAAATATTATTATTTTAAATTACCACTTATATCTTTAAGTTTAGCTAGCATCATGAATTCCCATGTTGGTATTCTAGAAAATGCTTGTCATAACCCTTCCCTTTAGATTGCTTTTCTTGGACATTTTAGAGTTGGTTCAATTGATTAGGCTTGTTTAATTGATGGCTGATCATATTTTAGAAAATAGTTATTTTCTTGGTATTGTTGTATCTATAGGATTATAGACTGATAAATCTGCTAAGTTTTGATGATCAAATTATTGACCTTCAGTGTTTTTAACTTGATATATTAGTTGGAATACCACTAGCTTGAAGTGTAGCTATTATTTTAGGTGAAGGAAAATTATCTACATGAAGTATTATGCATTTGTAGATTAAGTTGAAGGATAACTTTATGGCAAGTAAATGTTCTTCTGTGGTTGAAGCCACTGTTTAAGTTTTGGCTTGACTGATATATCCATTTGCATGTCCCTTTTGGGCCTGCCACATAATAAACATACATGTGAACTTGAAGTGATTGGTGGTCGAGGGATTTGTGGAGGGCCTGTCACTTACTATAATGGTTGGTAAAGGTGTTCCCAATATTTCCCTAGCCGCTGGTTGGAAGTTGTTCATTCTCCCAAAGTCTCTTCCTTTCCACTGATCTAAACCCATTCAGTATACTATAATTCCAGGGTTTCCAAAGGAAAAAGCTAAAGCTAATTTATTCATCTTCTTTGGTATGATAGGTAAGATGATGTCATTTTGTATCAGTTGTGTTTAGAATTTAAAAAGTAGGGTTTCTTAATTACGTTATCATATTTAAAAATTTGTTTTTACATATGTTTCAATTAGTTGTAGTTTCTCTTTTTCAAGATTTTAAAAAAATCACTTGGTTAAGTAGACTATCATTAGAAAAATATTTTATAAACATTGTTACGGATTTGTAATGATCACATATACACAATTTTATGCATTTTTTTTTTATAGATATTATAGTTGTTGTTTGGATTGATCATCACAATAACAAATTTAACAATAAATACTAAAATCTAGACTAATTTTCAAATCTCCTATCATAATATCTCATCAGATGTAATACATATTCATGTATAGAAAGACTTTTTTATGCATGGGTGCAACCATTCTGCTTCATTGGTAGGAAATAGAGTAAGGAATGCCATTTCAAACAACCCTTTTATGTTGTGTTCATTAATAGGTGAGAAGCCAAAATATATTTAGTCAATCATGTCAATTAACTTGTTACCATTAATCTCAACTAATCCCCTTCCTTCTTCCATTTCTCAATGCGCCATACCAAATGTGAATGTAAAAAGAGGAAAGCTGACATTGAGGCTAATCTTCTTGTTCACTAGCCACATTATCATCAAATGTATTTGATATGTCTGCATCATCAATATTGAATTGTGCAAATAACAAACAACTAAGGTTCCATATCTCTTGTTGGTAGTGTCATGGTTGCATTCGACAAAGAAAGAGAGGGTTTTGTGACCTTTCCAAATTAAATTTATCCACTACATGAATTATTTGTAAGTTAATCTTTTTCCCATACATTTAATACTAGAGATTTTCTTCCAATGTCCTATGTGGTTGAGTATAAACACTCATTAAAAATATGAAGATCCATAACTTCATTAGCCAAACCAATTGTCATATCTCCTAGGGGTAAAGAGGTGAAATTTGATTCTTTTATCTAAAATAAAGATGGACAACTTTGTTATGAATTGAGGTTTAATCCAAAAGGAATTTAACTAACACCATGGACTTAATTCCCTTATCATTTGAAATTTGATATTTTCACTATGCATTGCAACAATAGAAGAAGGGATTGAGATATTTTTTACACTCCTCGTAGCCTCTTATTTAAGAAATGGCTCAACAAACTATGGCACAACCCTACCAAGAGTAGATTGCTACTAGAGAAAAGTGGCTAAACCATCCATTGCCATGCAATATCTAAAAATAAAGTTGACTTTGTGATTATGTCATCCCTTGCATCATATACTTATGTATCATCATCATCAAAAGTATCTGCTAATCTATGATGTATTGTTTTGATCCCATTCTAAACTCCACTCTCCTTCCCACTTGCCTTCCTACTCACCTTTCCACCCATTATTACATTTTTATTGCTATTGATCTGCCATTTTTATTAATATTATTAATTATTACTACATTATAGTCTAATATTAACTTAGAAAATTATATCATTTTGACATCTTATGAATCACATAATATAAAAAATATAAAATAATCTATGCATTGACCTCATATAATAACACTATCATTCCACACTATATATAATATACACATTTATGCACTTAAAAAACCATCACCATGGTAATGGAGGCCACAGTAGCACTTCAAGAATTGGGTTCAACCACTACCCACCTTATTATTAGAATCTGCTGTATGTTTTTTATTTGCACATTGCTATGTGAAGGCCATTATAAGTGTGGTATTAAGTGCTTGTAGAATGACCTATGTAAAATTTGACCATTTTCTCATGAATTCCCATCTTGATATTCGAGAAAATGCTTCAAAGTGGCATACCCTTTTGGTTGTCAATCATTTATTAATATCTCATAATTGGTTCAATTGATTAGGCTTTTAATTGATGACTGATCAGATTTAGAAACTAATAATTTTCTTGGTAGTATTGTATCTATAGGGTTCTAGACTGATAAATCTGCTACAAGTTCAGATGATTAAATTGTTAACTAACTTTTATTGTTTTTGAGTTGATATATTAGTTAGAATACCATTAATTTGGGTTGTTTTAGGTGAAGCATAATATATATATTTTTTTAGACTGCAGGAATCGGGTAGCACGACTCCTGTAAATTGACCCCTGTAAATTGAGTGTCCTTGGTAAACTTTTTAACGTGACCGGGTAGCACGTGCGCCTGGTAAACTTTTTAATGTGACCGGGTAGCACGACCCCTATAAATTGAGTGCGCTTGGTAAACTTTTTAACATGACCGGCGGCGCGACACGCCCTCCGGTACCACGAGGGTGGGGGAGACTAGACCTCGTGACCAACCTCCTGCAACAGGAAAGATTTAGCCAACTAAGCTAGGGCCCCAACCCCTAGGTGAAACATAATTATTTATATGATTTTTTTAAATTTTTTTTTGTTGCACCAGTGCAGCAGTTCAACCAGTCTTGCCTTGGTCTTACTTTTTGTCAAGTTGGGGTACCCAGTCGTGCCTTGGTCTTACTTTTTGTCAAGTTGGGGTCCGGGAGGAGCGAGCTGAGGCGAGACTAATCCTTTTGGGATACACACAATCACCTACAAACCAAGTACATCAGGTAAGCCCGGGCCTTGGAGTCGAACCCGAAACCTATGGGGAGCAAATCCACTGCCCAAGCCAACTCCGCTACCCGTGCAGGTTTATCTATATGAAATATTAGGGTAACTTTCAAGATGATAATGACACGTAAATGTTCCTCTATGATTGGAGTTACTGTTAAGTTTTGGCTTAACCGATTCAATCATATCATTGGTCAGGATCTGTGATAACTATTATAAGTGTATGTTGTTGTCTTGTTGATAATCTGACCTTATATCTATCCTATTGGTTGAGCGAGATAGATGTACAATCAATTTATTCTAGTGATTGTTTATTTAAATACTAAACCATACGCATCATCTATTTGCATGTCCCTTCCGAGCCCGTCACTTATTATGATAAACAGATTTATGAACTTGATGTGACTGACGGTCGAGGGATCTATGGAGGAGGATCTACTACCTCCTATTTATTAAGTAGTATTTTGAATGGGCTTAGATCATTGGCAAGGAAGAGACTTGGGAGAATGAACAACTTCCAACCCATCTGTTGGGAAAATATTGGGAATACCTCTACCAACCATTGAGTCGCTCGATTGCCACATGGACTTCTGTTTGTAGGGAAAATGAATGAAATTCTTTTTTGGCAGTCACTCACCAGCCCTCTATATGAAATGAGGACTTGTCACTCAGTTGTTAAGACTTCTTGTTCCACCTAGGCTGCATACTAGGCTTTGAAGATGGCATTTACTATAATTATATGGCTTTCAAAGGAAAAATCTAAAGTTAACTTGTTCATCTTCTTTGGTATCTTAGGTAAACTAATGCTCTGTATTTTTCTTAGTTAATTATGGTGGCCTTAGACTAAATTTGCATTATTCTTGAATCCCTAGAATCGGGGTAAACAAGGAGTTAGATTTTGTTTCTTGTTTGAGCATTATGTATATGGAAGGATTGGTCCACTAGAAAACTTTTCTTTCAAGGGTGGATATTTTTGTTAAGAAGGATTTGTAGTCATGTGGGTTTGAGAAATATAGTTCTACAAAAAGGAGTTTGGAATTTAGGTTTATCTTTCATCAAGACTATCATACTCAAACTTCAAAAATCAAGTTTGTATGATTGACAATATTTAAATCTTAGTTTATTTGCTACTAATATGATTTAGGTTATATTAGGTTATTTTTAATTAGGAACAACAATATTTAAGATTCAAAAATCAAGTTTGTATAAGATTATTTGTAATTGAAAATGTTTAGACCTTAATTTATTTGCTACTAATATGATTATAGTTTAAAAATGAATTTGGTTCAATAATTTGTTGTTTTGAAAAAAGGGATAGTTATGTGTCTTAATTGAAGTGTTGTTTCCTAGTTGATTATATCTATATGTGTTCTACCCAGTCAATTGTATATATAAGTGTTTATTTGGTTGATTGTATTTATGTGTATATGGGGTTGAGTATTCTAGTTACTATGGCATGATTTTTGTTGCTATTCAACCTAGCTATTGATAGTGTGAATAAATGGTATTTTTTGTCACTTTTGGTTGCTTGGTTATATTTAATAATAAGATCTTAAGAGCTATGCACATCATGATACTCATTTGAATTTTGTTTCAAGTACATTATATTTATGGTAACCACAACCATAGTGTAGGCTTGCGTACTCTATGGAGGTCAATTGTATGTGTGTTTTGAATGGTTTCTATATATTCAAAATTGTTATTGTAAGAATATATAGTTTTGGCATGTTATATTTACAATCAATTGAATAAACTAATATGGGGTTTGTAGTTGGACTAAGAAAGGTTTGTTAATCCATGAGATTAGTGTTTAATCTAGGAAGCTTGGAACCCTAATCTTTCTAGTTGAATAGGATTAAGTCACATTCAAATATTGTAGTGGGAAGTGTAGTAATGAATTAAACATTTCAATTGTTGCATTTGTCATTAGTAAAAGAACCTAAAAAATAAACTTTAAGGTTGTTTAGAGGATGTTCTTAAGTAATGCAATGTAAACTATAAAAAAATTGCAAATTAAGTCCTTTTACACTAATCACCTAAATATTGGTGCTAAGACTAACAATCAATAGGAGAATAGGCAAGATATGACAACAATGGTAACATGAACTAGTAAATAAACAGTATATTAGAGACAAAGAATAAATTAAAGAACCTAGATGTACCTTTGGAAAGAGGTTCACTAGTAAGAAAATGCTCAAAATGTTGCATAGATGGTTCTTGGTGAATTTGGGAGGTTTGTGATCTAAAGGATCTAGCCATCCAAGGGGGAATACTTACTTAATTACATGATCCTAAGCTTACTCTCACATTAACTACTTGGTCTTGTGGGGGTAGTTTGATCTTGGATGATCGTGGAGAATTGAAACTTTGTACAAATCTCTCAAATAGTGGGTACAGAGTCCTCAGAATAGGAGACTTTCATAGATTGGTAGATTATACAAAACTTGATGAAAACCTTATGTAGGTGTATTGAAACAAGGCAATGTTAGGAAAAGGTGTGTTGTCCACCTTGCATAATGTTATATATAATGTAATTATTTATTTATTATGTGGTGCATCTAGGGAATCTAGGGGTGCATGCATCACGTGGCTCTAGCATTCTTGGGGCTGTGTTGTAACATTGGGATAAATATTTAATGTGGGGTTGCACATGGGAACAATATTTAATATTGGAAAAACTTAGTACCAATATTAAGTGAGGGATTAATGGTTTTGTAAGCTCATGGTATTAGTCACATGGTTTTATGTAATACCACTTGGTGGTTTTGTGGGACCTTGTTTCTATAAAAGCAAACACATGGGTAGATGTTTAAGGTTGGATGATTGGCAATTTGATAGGTTAGCTCTTGTTAACATTTGTGAGGGTTGAAGCATGGCATGGGATGTGTGGTTACATGCTTGTTCACATGGATTGGATGGAGAGGGCTTGATGTTTCAAAGGTGTTCATGGAGAACTTTGAAGATGTATTGTAATGTTTATTATTAAATAATATATGAGTGTTGGATGCTTTTGGAGGCTAGGTTTTCCCTCTTGAGGGTTTTCTTAGGGTATATCTTGTGTCATCTTTGATGGTATGTTGTCTATTCTTAAATTGCATATGGATTTTGAATACATTTTTGCATAGATTTCTCTATTTGGGTTATGTGGAAATTATCTTGGGTGGATGCATATTTCCTTTCATTTGGTATTAGAGCCAAGGTTGTGGTTTGTATAACCCTTGTTGGAATAGATCTCGTGTATAATTGAATCTATGGCTTGCATGGAAAGAATGAAGACATTGCAAGATATGAGGGTTTTGTGTAAATATTTTTTGCAGATTTGGAGTTTTGGGATTGCAGATTCACAGATTGGATCCAGAAGGCCTGAGACATGAATATTGACATAAAATTTTCCCTATTTTGATTACAGGAAAAAAATGCAAAAAAAAAGTCCCCACAGCTCGTTGTACAGTCGTACAACCACATCACATTTGCAAAGCCATCAATATGTTTTTTTGCAACATAGAAAAACAATTCTGCAACTTATTTAAAAGTTCCCGCAAGATACTTTTTAAAACCTGATTTGATATTTTTAAAATTAAAAATTAAAATATGTGGGGACGACCTGCTAATAGTACCACGTACCAACGGTATCAACAGGGTCTATCGGTACAAGATGTCAGTCCTGTCGGTAGGCTTGTCGGCTGCTAACAGTGGGCCGCCTTGGTGGGGAGTGGTCGAAGGTCCCCCGCCGAGGGGTATTAAATTTAATTGCCCACCTATTAATTTTTATACCGCCCAAAACATTATTAAAATGTTGTCTGATTTTTTTAATCAATAAAAATTAAACCATATTATATATTTTGGAGGGTCCAACTACTGACAGGTGGCACCGCTGCCACCTGTATGACCAAATGTATCCTTATTTATCTTTTCCCCAATGCAAGAATATCTATCAAAGATAACATGACCAAATGCATGGGTTTAACTATAAATAAGGATACATTTGGTCATGTTATCTTTAATAGATATTCTTGCGTTGGGGAAAAATTAATTCATTACATAGTCAAGCACATTTGGTTATTATTAATAAGCTTAATAGGCATGATAAGAAGATTAACTCATTTAATATGAAAGAAAAGTATTATAGATGAAACATACTCTCCAAAAATACACTTGAAGCCTAACATAACCAACAATGAATGATAATAAGGCATAAAATGAATTGACTATGATATTAATTTTAAAAAACAATAATAATATTACACAAGAAATCAAATTAAAAATAATAGTGAGATCTAAGATAAACAAATTAAATTCTTAATTGAATTTAATTACAAGTGTTAGTGTGATGATTCAAAATATGTGAATAATGAAGTAAATTATGAAATTTATGAAATATTATAATCCCCTCATAGATGAATTTAGACAATAGATT
This sequence comes from Sequoia sempervirens, assembly GCA_007258455.2. Taxonomy (NCBI): domain Eukaryota; kingdom Viridiplantae; phylum Streptophyta; class Pinopsida; order Cupressales; family Cupressaceae; genus Sequoia; species Sequoia sempervirens. The sequence continues at coordinate 7,895 of VDFB02374311.1, forward strand.
TAGATAATTAGAAAACAAACAAGTTTTAAGACAAGAACCCATATGATGAATAGATCTTGTAAGGAACTTAAATATTAAAAAAACAAGATTAGCTAATTAACATAATTCAAAACTAAAGTACTCTAATGGATTAATTATTATCTTTAGTATATGGATTAGAGCATACTTAAATCTAATGATCTCAATTAAGATAAAATATCACTTTTAGTTATGCATATTTTTGGCACTCTATAAATGAGACACGATAGTGCATTACATATACTTATCAAAATTGTAGTAAGTGTCATGAAAGCTTAAACCCATTTAAAATGATTATCAAGCCTATACAAATTGGATAAATATATGAGTTGAATTATTTTGATAAAAAATTAATAAGCCAATTATATATACCATCACATTTGATCTTGTATCTTAAATCAAGTCATAAGAATATTAGTGAGTAATTAATTAAATTTTAGCACTTAATAAAAAAATCCTATCACATTTTTGGGATCATCTTTATTCTCTCTATATTATTCTTTTTATTCAAAAAGGTGACCTCCTTTGTTATGAACTATAATTTACTTTAACGGATTCCATTCATCTAATGACATAATGATGCCCTATAAAAAAATCCATGACCTCATTATCTCATTCATTGGAGCACCATGTATTTAACTTTTATGTTTGGGTCATCAAAACCAGAATAACATCTTTTATATGAAGAAAAAAATAATGAATAACATGCAAACATTAATTTTATTATAAAGGAAAAGAGATTTAGTGCAAACTCTTCAAATGACTAAGAGAATTTGATCTCCAATTTGTTCTACAAGATATTTATTGCATTCTATGAGATAGGTTCAATTAGTCCTCTTAATAATAATTTATAATACATAGTAGAGATCCTTCAAATTTTGATTTTATATTTTAGTTTTATTCTCATAGTGGGCCTTTGCTGCTTCAACTTATTATTGTAAATGGTCTACATAAGAATACACATGATTCATTACACATTATCTAAATGACGATGAGAAAAAAAACTCTAACTATTTGTATAATTATTATTACCTTTATCTCTTCCCTACTCCATGACAAAACACTCCATCTAACACTCTAAAATATGTAAAAATAATTTAAATTCAAAGAAGAAGAAAAAACAAGAAATTTATAAATTTACCTAAAGCACAGGGGCCTCTCAATAATGACACACATTAAGTTAGGATGTGCTTTAGAATGTTTTTGATAATGTAAGTAACATTTACAGGGTGTTGTAACCTACGCAGAGAGCCATAAGAGCCAAAAAGTCCAGATTAAAAAAATATTATCTAAAACACCACACCAAAAAACACCTAACTAAACCCAAACGGACACTGACATCACACATGGACCAACAAAAAACCAACAACACTAGTTGGCCTTCTCCCAATTCTTAGATAGCAGCTGAACCATATCATCACAGACCCACTCCTAGCGGTCCTCAATCTTCTTTATCCCCATTTCATCCTTCATCACAACCGACAAGTTACTAGTTACACAGTGTATCATCTTGACTGTAAAGTGGGTCAACCCAAGAAAATTTTTGTCCAAGATGTCTAGTTTATTTCTCAGCATACCAATCTCCTCCTCGCAACCCGTAGTGTAGGCAGGATCATTCTACTCAATCTCCAGCAGCTCCAACGAATGGGAGGCCGAACCCTCCTAAGGTAAACCACTGTAAGGAACAGAGGAGGGACCTCTAGTTTTCTCCTCATCCTCGTTCACCGACACCTCTTCCACATCACTGTCTTTGTTGTCAGACAACTCCTCTTCAGTATTCAAATCCCTAACCTACACTTTTTTCTTATTTTTAGCCAACCTACCAAAGCGCCTAATGATGGCATCACACCCAATAACTAGGGTCTCCACAACCACCGTATCACCCAAATAATCCTTTCTCACAACATTCTTTCCTTTATTTGGAGGCACCTTCTTCTACTTACCTTTCTTTTTCATACCAGGCTTACCAGGGGTCTCAGCAGGGGTAGATTTAAGATCACATAAGCTAATAGCCACACTGGTCTGGGCAGCACCATTAACACCCTTGTGTTTTTAAGCAGCATGTTTGGGTTTCTCAGTAGGTCATGCCTAGTGACTCTTTCTGACAGGGACTTTAGATTTGGCCGAGGACAAGTTGGGCATGGTGGGGGGCTCAATTTCCTCAATACGAACAATTGATATAGGTTTCAGAGGGCACAAAGCCAGGTGGAAATGGTAGTCTTAGGATAAGACCCTAATGGAGAGGCAGAGGAGTAGGTTCATTGGGGTTAGCAGCAGCCGAAACAATACATTTTTCAACTAAATTTTCAAGGTCCAAAAGTAGGTAGAAGGGAAAACTCATAAGAACCTTATACCTAAGACGATTTAACAAGGGAAAATGGTAGTAGTAAAAAGTATTGTACCTTCCCTCCAGCGTAATATACTTTATCAGATCAAGGCACAACTGGTTCCATGGTTGCGAAATCGCTTCCTATTCAAACCCAGACTTGTTACGCACCAACGCCTCCTCTCCCACAAAAAAATTATTCATATTGTCATTGTCCTGGGTCTTGGAATGTTTAGGATGCTTCATTCCAGTGCACTGGAGACCCATAGCCTGCGCGATAACTTCCTCCTCCACCATGAAGGAGATGCCACCAATGTTAATTTGATGATTCTTCCACGAATTAACAAACTGGGTCAACAGATTAGGGTCATGACCCACAAGCCTTTCCATCATAGGAGCAATGCCACCTTCAACGTAAATGTGCTAGACCATAGGGTCTTTGCAAAATTCATTATAGTTATCTAGTTCAGTCTGCACCCTTTCTCCTCCCATGATGTCACTCTGCACACTGTAAGACCAAGAACTCTGCAAACAAAGAAGGTTAGAGAAAATAACAAGGTGGAAAAATCCCCACACAATAAGGCATTTAAGTCATGAACGGTAAATTTTGGTAATCAATCCAATGAACGGATCACACACATGAGCATAATCATTCCCAGAAACCATCTTAGCATATCCATTAATTGGGATCACATTGCATAACCAGCTAAGAAAAAAGGACATGATAGGTAGGGAAGGATTGCCTTCCACGTCGCAGAAGCTCATAATTCTAGGCATAATAGTCACAGGGCTACACTTAGATATCTCCAAAACCATAGTATTTAGGGGTTGGCCACCTTTAGTTAACTCCCAAGAAAGAGCTAAAAGGAACGTAGCCTAAATAGTAGCAAAATAAAAGCTACAAAGTAGCTTAGTTTCATAATTACAAGTCACATCAAAATAAAAAAACTCAAATTTTAAAATCTGAGAGTTTAAGTAGATCCCCATAAGGATTATACGACAAGTATGATCCAGCTTAGTAATAATCCTTTGGTACTTGCCGCAAAAAATAATGATTTCTCTTTTCAATATGGGCTCCATCTTATTATTTGAAAAGGTCCACTTGTTGTCCATCCCATCGATACAACTCATCATCCATCTCATCACTCCAAAAAGACCACAAAGCCCAAAGAGTAAGCAAGTGGGTCCCCCAGATAACCAACAAAGCATGTACGGTGTTGTCATCGTGGTCAAGTAAGGGCTTTGTTCCTTAACTAAAATACTTTGAATATTAGGCGGAAGTATGCTTATGTCTCGCCAACATTTGGATAGTTTCTAATGTGTGCTAAAATTAGCCAAGGCATCTGCCACTTGGTTCCATTCTCTGTAGATATGACTGGCCACATTAGCTTTTAGTTTAGACACTAAGAATTTGATATCAAGAAGAATATCCTTAGTGTTTCATCCCAGTAATCTGCCACAATTAATAGCCTCAATAATGGACTTGGAGTCCCCTTCAATGTGCAGGTTTTCTATCCCTAGGGTAACAACTATCTATAAGCCCTTTAACAACTCACGAGCTTTCGCTATCATAGATGAGTGTCATCCTATCCCCCCAACATAACCAACCACTAATTTTACCCTATGGTCTCTAATCACTCCTCCAATACTTGCTTTGCCCGAGTTGCCCTTAGCAGCCCCATCAAAATCCAGTTTATACTAGCCCCTATCAGGAGGTTTCCAAATAGTATCTCTCTGGGCAAGAATTTTGGAGTTGTCGTAAGAGTTGGCATCCAACACCTGATGCCAGGCTTTAGCCATGTTTATATCCAACTTATTTGAACCTATGCCTGGGGTTTTCCCTTTGAAAAGAGAGATGTTTTTCTCAATGAGCCTAGTACCAATACCAAACACCTCTTTCAGATGCATCTCAGTGTTCTTGAATATCCTGTTGTTCCTCTCTTTCCATAAACACCAACAAATAATAGGAGGAAATTGGTTCCAAATTTTAATAGTTAAAGGATGGGAAAAAGGCCCTGACCAACTTAAGATAAAGGATGTGATTTCCTTACTCATAATCCATTCAATCCCTAATCTTTTGAGTACAAAATCCCAAACCTCCATAGAAAAGGGGCAGTGTAACAACAAATGATCAACTGATTCTTCATTGCTTTTACAAAGGAAACATCTATTGGGAATTTGGAACCCCCTTGTTCTTAGATTATCTTGTGTTAGAATCCTGTTATGACAAAAAATCCACCAAAAAAAATTGACTTTTGGTATCATGTATCGGTTCCACACCTTTTTCCATAGCATATTAGCACTCCCTTGAACAGTCAGTAGTCTGTAGCTAGATTTCACAGTGAGATCACCCTGGTGATCATGTATCCAGAAGAACTCATCCCCATGATGTTAAGCTGGTAATCTAGTGAGGGCCAATAACTCCTACAGAGTCTTGGCAAGAATACATAGATTTGGGGATAAAGGACAACAAATGCTAATATCATTCCATTTCTTAGCCCTTAAGGGCTTAATTAGGTAATCACTAACATATATACCAAACACTTGTTGAGCACTGCCTTTGAGAAACTTGAACTCAGAAGAATCCAAGGGAGAGTTTAGTAACCAAGTATCTTCCTAGAATTTGATTTTATTACCATTACCTATCTTCCAATTAATCCCATTCCTTAAGAGATCCTCAAGGCTACAAATCCCCTTCCAAACTAAGGACCCCGAAGGATGTGCCTCTGAAAGGCAGTCAATCAACGACCGACTCTACAAGTATTTAGCATTCATTATATCACACCAATCCTTCCTATCTCTCATATGATCCCATCCCACTTTGGCCATGAGAGCTTTATTGGAAAGAGAAATGTTTCTTATCCCATGACCACCACTTCTTTTTGGTTGGAAAACCTTTTCCCACTTCACCAAAGAAAGTTTCTTTTTCTCCTTCGTACCCGACCAGAGGAAAGACCTTTGAATCTTCTCTAATTTTTCAGCTATATACCTAGGCATCTTAAATAGGGATAGGAAGAAAACATGGATACCTTGAAGGACTATAATTAGAAGCTGAAGCTTACTAGCATGACTAAGTAAAGAGCCTTTCCATCTAGCAAGCTTATGTTGAATCCTCTCCAAAATAGAATTCTAGAACTCCGGAGAGACTTCTTTGATAGTGAGGGGTAATATGAGGTATATCGAAGGTAAGGAACCACTTTGACAACCCAACACAACAGTAACCTGCGTTTGCAGGTTAGGAGTGTTGTTAAAGAAGTAGATCATGCTTTTGTTGTAGTTGATGCATTGTCCATAACAAATAGTGTAGTTGTTAAGACAAAATTTCCATTTCCTGGCTTCTAGCACCGAGGCTTTCCCAAATAGGAATGTATCATCCACAAATTGTTGAATTACTGTCAGATCAAGGGTAGAAGTAGCCTTAATACCTTTATAGCTCCCTTTGACAACATATTTGAGAAGTTTTTGCTAAGAACATCCGCCACTATTATAAACAAATAGGGAGACATGGGTTCTCCTTGCCTGAAATATTTCCTAGCATGAAAAAACCCAAAGGGAGAGCCATTAACCAAAACAGAGTATTTAACAGTAGTAACACATTCCATAATAAGATTGATCATAGATTGATTAAAACCAAACCTAGCAAGTAATTTAGGGACAAAATTCCAGATCACATTATCATAAGCCTTGGAAATGTCAAGCTTAAGGGCCATACTAGCATAGTTGCATTTATCCATTGAGTGAATTAGTTCATGAGTTGTGATGGTAGCATCAAGAATATGCCTACTAGGCACAAACCCTTTCTAATTTGGGTTGATGATTTTATCTAGGAGAGGTTTGATTTAGTTGACCAAAATTTTGGAAAGAATTTTATAAAAAGTATTACATAGGCTAATAGGGTGAAAGTCAGACCTATGTTGAGGTTCAACAATCTTAGGAATAAGGGAAATAAGGGTGTGATTTAGTTGCTTTAGAATGTTGAATACAAATTCATGTCTATTTTGGGAGCTTCGAAATAAAGCTAAATTAAAATTCAATTAAAATTTTATAGCTTTCAATTTAGTTTTAATCTTAAATTTTATTTATATTGTAATTTTGATTTGGTTATAATTTTAAATTTTAGTGTAATGATTAAATTTCTATATTCATGCAAATTTTTATTTAATTTGTAAGTTTATTTTGAGGAGAATGTCTGAATATGTTTATATATTAAAAAATTGTGTAATTTGCGTTGAAGGCGTATCTTATTTGAAGTGAACCAAACTTTGACAATTCAACGATGTGGAATGCTGGCTAAGGGTTGCAAGACGATTAGAATGATTTGATCAATTGAAAATTTGTGACCGTACAGGTCGATCAAAACTAGGCATGTCATGTCCATCGCTTGACAGAATTTAGACCTGTTGGAAATAGGATGCCATTTAATTACAAATCCTAAACATTAATTATTTCATGTATCTCCTAGATTCTTGGAATGTGTTCAACAACACTAAGATTAGGATGAGATTAATATTTGATGAAATAAATCATGATTATTGAAATTTGTAATTAATTCTAACTGTAAGGAGCATGTGAGGGCATCCATAGTGAGATCCTAAATAATAGGGGCACATGGGACACCCACATGGTAAGGTGACACTCACCTTGTGTTCAGTTAACTATATGGAGTAATAGTTAACACTTTTGAATGCATGTAAATATCCTAGGAGTTAGGGTTTGATGTTTGCATGCTTGAAGTTCAGTTCAGTTCAGTTCAATTTAGTTCAATTCAAAATCAGTTTAGTTCAATTCAGTTTAGTTTAGTTTAGTTTAGTTTAGTTTAGTTATGGTTCAGTTGTCTTCAATTAGTTTTAGTTGTATGTTCGTTAACTTTAGTTAACTTGGAATGCATAGCTAATAACATTGAGTTGTATAACAGATAACAGGGACTACCTCCAGTTAACAGGGGATGACCATTCTTGCATGAATGGTGTTGAGTAAATGTTTCAGTTAACTAGAAATCACTTGGAGCCAACTTGGGCGCCCAAGATAATTTCTTGGATTTACCTCTCTTGCATGATAAGATATTTCTGAAGGCTCAGTTAAGTAGGATTACTTATGGGCGCAAAATTTGAAGAAGAGCTTTGGAATTATCACCGAAGTGAAGGATGAGTTGTAGCTTTAGTTTGGGATGCCCAAATTCATGAAGCACATGTTGTAAGCTTTAGTCTTCACAGAATAATTCAACTTGAAGCAATATGGCGTACCTTTTCAAGGGCTTGAGCTTGTGCATTGTAATTATCACCTTTTGGAGATTACAAGGTTGCATATTGCCTCTATATCTCATTCAAGTTGAAGAGAGTTTTTATAATTGTTATTTACAGGTGTGAAGAAGATTAGTAAAGATAGAATAAGCATTCTCAAGCAAGAATTGGAGCTATTGTATTTCAAAGATTTAATAATAGAATAATTCTTGGTGGATTTTTTTCCTGAAAGGGTTTCTCCACGTTATATCTTGTGTAATCTTTCTAATATCCTATCTAGTTCTTCTATCAACTTCAGTCTACATTCTACAATAGTAAAATGGATTAATCAAGATAATCACCCACAAAGAATATATGTAATAAAGAAAAAGCTTACTTAGATCAACAATATTAAAGTTTTACATAGTATTAAGCTAAGAAAACACCTCATTTTTCAACATTTAGTATCAGAACTGAGGTTGGGTAGAGTATTGGGATGCCTTCCTCTTAAAGTTTGAAGGATTTATTGGCTTAGTGGGAGCTCTTATTATTTTAGTAATTTGCTGATTTTGGAATTAAGTTTTTTGTTACAATGAATTCAAGGTTAGATATTGAAAGGTTCAATGGTTCTAACTCTGAAATGTGGAAATTAAAAATGGAAGATCTTCTTAAAGAAAGAGATCAATGGTTAGCAGTTAATAATGAGACAAAGACACCTACAACTATGTCAGATGAAGATTGGGCTAAGTTAGACAAAAAGGCACGAGGAACAATTAGATTGTGTCTTACTAATGCTATTCTTTTAAATGTTTCAATGGAAACCAGTGCATATAAATTGTGGAAAAGAATAGGAAACATTTATCAAACAAAGAGTCTAACAAATAAGTTGTATCTGAAAAGGAAATTATATTCATTGAAAATGAAAGATGGTGATTCAATAGCACAACATTTAAATGCTTTCAATTTAATTCTCAGTCAGTTAGAATTTGTAGATGTAAAGCTTGAGGATGAGGATAAGTGCATTTTATTGCTTTGCTCTTTACCAAATTCTTGGGAAAATCTAATAGTTGCAATTAGTGGTAATGTTGTAGATCCAAAGATGGACAACATCATTCCTACTCTCCTATAAGAGGAGATGAGGAGGAAATCTAAAACTGGCTCCCAAGATGCCTTGTAAGAGGTAGGCCTAAAGAGAAGGAATCTAAAGAAAACAAGAAAGGAAAGGGTAAGTCTAAAGGATGGTCAAAAACCCCTAGTAAGAGTAAGGTAAAGTGTTGGAATTGTGGAAAACCTGGACATATCAAAAAGGATTGCAAGAGCAAGAAGAAGAGTACTGATGCTTCTACAGAAAAATCCGATGACAATAATGATGCATTAATAATTTCTTCTAATACTGTTGTTGATAACTCTTGGCTTCTTGATTCAGGTTGCTCCTATCATATGACTCCTAGAAAGGAGTGGTTCTCTAAGTATATTCATATGATGGAGGAGATGTCTTCTTTGGAGACAACATCACAACAAAAGTTGTTGGCAAAGGAGAGGTAAAATTGTGTTTCAGTGACGGTAGTGTTAATACCCTTAATGATGTTTTACATATTCCAGGACTTGCAAGGAATCTACTTTGTGTCTCTAAGTTTAATGATTCTAGAATGCATGTGACTTTTGACAAAGGTGGTTGCAGATTGGTGAAAGGGAATATGGTGGTTGCTAAAGGATCTCGGATTGGGACTTTGTTTAAGCTGAATACCTCCAATGTAAATATTTTATCAAATGTAACTGAAGCTGAAAATACATGTATGCTATGGCACCATAGATTGGGCCATATAGGTGAAAAAGGTCTTACAACCATTCTTAATAAAAATTTGGTTGACAGTATTCCTAATTATAATATTGGAAAAATGACTTTTGTGAGCACTATGTGTTTGGAAAGCAATCTAGATCTAAATTTCCTAGTGGTACAAATAGAGCTAAAAATTATTAGAGATTATTCACTCAAATGTAATGGGTCTTGTGGATATTGACTCTATTGGAAAATATAGATACTGTCACATTTATTGATGATGTCTCAAGATACACTTGGATATATTTTATTCATAACAAATCTGATTTGTTTAATAATTTTAAGGAATTTAAGGCTTTGGTTGAGAAACAATCAGATCATAAGATAAAAGTGTTGAGATCAGATAATGGTGGTGAGTATTGTTCTAAGGAATTTGATGATTATTGTAAGCATGCAGGAATAGTGAGACAAAAAACTACTCCATATACACCTCAACAAAATGGAGTAGTAGAAAGGATGAACCAAACCTTAATGGAAAGAGCTAGGAGTATGTTAAGTAGTGCTAAGCTTGAATGGTCCTTATGGGCTGAAGCGGTATGTACTTGTTATTTAATCAATAGATCCCCTAGTTCATCTATTGAAGATAAAACTCCTTATGAGATGTGGTTAGGTAAGAAACCTAGTGTTGCACATTTAAGGATCTTTGGTTGTGAGGCTTTTGTTCACATGCCTCAAGAAAAGCAATCTAAATTGGATCCTAAAGCACATAAATGCATATTCATAGGTTATGGTGAAAATGTAAAAGGTTACAAGCTTTGGAATCCACTAACAAGAAAAGTTTCTTTATCTAGAGATGCTATTTTCAGGGAATTTAGAGCTTATTTAGGAGAAGAACAACAAGGGAGAAGGATACTTCTCAAGCAGTGCATTTTGAGACAAATACTGAGAAGCAACAAGATGCACATGTTGAAGAGCAAGTGGATGAATTGAAAGAAGAGAGTTCAGAGAGTTCTTCTGAAATAGAGGCTCAAGATGATCACATTGAGGAACAAGAAAAAACTCCTTTGAGAAGATCCACAAGACAACAAAATCTCGTTGATAGGTATATCCCACCTAATTTCCATTGTATTTTAGCTTTAATGAGTACTAATGATGAACCCAATTCTTATAGGGAAGCTTTGTCCTCAAATGAGAACAAGCTTTGGTCACAAGCTATGCATGAGGAAATGGAATCCTTGGATACTTGTGACACATGGGATCTTGAGAGTTTTCCCAAAGATAGAAAGGCCATTGGTTGTAAATGGATCTTTAAAAAAAAGATTAAGCAGATGGTAATTTAAAGGTACAAGGCTAGATTAGTAGATAAGGGCTACTCCCAAAGAGAGGGAGTTAACTTTAATGAAATCTTCTCGCTCGTTGATAAAATAACTTCTATTAGATTCTTTTTATCTATTGCTACTACTTATGATTTTGAATTGGAGCAAATGGGTGTGAAAAACTGCTTTTGCATGGGAATCTTGATGAGGAGATTTTATATGAAGCAACCCCGGCTAGTTTTATTTTAAAAAAGGAAAATAAGAATTGGTTTGCGGTGTTAAAAGAGATCTTTATATGGATTGAAACAAGCCAACTAAATGTGTACTAGAAGTTTGATGCTTTTGCATTAAAAATTGGTTATGTTAGGAGTGAGGAAGATCATTGTGTTTATATAAAAATTATTGATAATCAAATTTTAATTATTATCTTGTATGTTGATGACATATTGTTTATTAGTAACAACAAGGTAATGATCAGAGAATTGAAAGCACAACTCTTGAGCACATTTGAGATGAAAGATCTAGGGGTTGCGAAATATATCATCGGTATGGAGATCAGTAGAGATAGAGAACATAAAGCTTTGATTAAGTCAGAGTAATTATGTTGATACTATTTTGAAAAGATTTAACATGCAGGACATTAATCCGATTAATATTCCTTTACCAGTTGGCATGAAGTTAAGTTTAGATATGAGTCCTAAATTTGATTTTGATTTTGAGGAAATGTTTGAAATTTTGTATGCTAGTGAAATTGGTAGTTTAATGTATGCAATGGTCTGTACGAGACCAGATATAGCACAAGCAGTGGGAGTTCTTAGTAGGTTTATGTCTAACCCTGGTAAAGAACATTGGACATATGTTAAGAGGGTGTTTAGATATTTATGAGGGACTTCATATTACTATTTAGTTTATCATGGTTCTAATAATATTGATATTATGAATAGATCATTGGACATACAAGGGTTTGTTGATTTAGATTGTGCAGGAGATTTGGATAGTCAGAGGTCAACAAGTGGTTATGTGTACACTTTGTTTGGAGCTACGGTTAGTTGGATGAGTAAGAAGCAGCCCACGGTTGCTTTGTCCACCACAAAATCAGAGTACATGGCTGCCACACATGCCTCTAAAGAGGCAGTTTGGTTACAAAGACTTGGGTTAGGTATTGGTTTTAGTTGCAAGCAAGTTAGGCTTGAATGTGATAGTCAGAGTGCAATTTGTTTAGCCAAAAATCCTATGTATCATGCTCGTACTAAACATGTAGATGTTCAGTATCACTTCGTGCAAGAAATGGTTGAGAGTGGGAAAGTATTAATTGAAAAAGTTGACACTTTGATTAATGCTGCAAATTATCTTACGAAGCCAATTCCTACAGATAAGTTCTCATGGTGCAGGAAGGCCATTGGCCTTGAGTCCTGTACTTGATTTAAATTTATTATTCCTTGTTTAGAATAATTGCAATGTATGATGTCAAGTGGGAGAATGTTGGAAATAGGATGCCATTTAATTGCAAATTCTAAACATTAATTATTTCATGTAACTAAAAAACATGTTTAATTTTTTTTCCAAACTCATATTTAACTTCCCCTTTTTCATGCTCTTTCTAATTTGACAATTAAAAACACTTTGCAAATTGTCATAATTTCATTTAGCAACTTTCATGACAACTAAAAGATGATCAACAACATTCAATCAATGGTGACCTACCTTCCTTTCATCTTGCACATAAGATAAGGATTAACTAAAAAAACATGATACATCAGTCTGAATGAGAATAAAACTTCATTGATTAGATCCGTATGTAACATGCCCATTGTTCTACCCAGTAATTTTTCTATGTTTTAGGGTGATCCCACAATAGTGGTTTATAATTTTTGGCCAAATTAGACACTGAAATTATTATTTTTTAACTAAATCTTCACATTTAGGTACCTATAGCGGATAAACCGTGAGGAATTTGAAGATGATGCAAACTAGAGTCTCGTCACATTTTGTTTGTAGATTTCAAAAATATTTTTTTTCAAAATTTTTGGAATAAGATTGTACTTCTTTTTCCATCTCCCACGAAAACTAGCTTTTTTCAAAAAACAACATTTTTAAAAAGTGATGCACACCGTATAATGCATAAATTTTTTTCCATGAAGGATAAAATTCTAATTCTTTCAAATTTAGATTTGTAACTCTGATATCTAGTGCTTTCACTTGGTTAGATAGTTTTTTATTCAATATTTTTTCCTTAATCAAGTTTTGAATTCAAACCAATTACAATTTAGACATAGCACAACTGTATAACACGTAACTTTTTTTGTATACATCAAAATTCAATTTTGTTTTTTTGGTTGGATCAAGGACTTCAATATCTGGCGTACTCATATTTTTCAATTTTTGTTTTGATAATTTTCTATTTTTCAACATGTGAAGAACATAGACCTTCATTTTTGATGAAAAACCTATGTTTAATAAAACTAAAAAACTAAATACTTAATAAAACCAAAACATATTAAAATTATATATGTTGGATAGCTTGTTCTGAGGACTACTTGATTCTAGTTGGCTTTGTTAATATTCCTCCATTTTCATCCTCAAACTGAGCTCCGAAGTGCCAAAATTTAGGTTTTTTTTATGTTTCAGGGTGGGGGATGAGGGATAAGGAGGATTCGCTCAAACCAGGGTTCATTCGAACCCCTTCAAAGGGGTTCAATTGAACCCCTTTGCTATGCATTTTTTATGGTTTTTTGGTGGTCAAAATTCAAATAGGTTCAGTCGAACCCTTGTTTGGTCGAACCTCTAATGGGTTCGCCCAAACCAATAGGTTCGTACGAACCTCCAAAATCACTTTTTTTGCTTTGGGGTAAATTTTTGTGAGTTTTCCTTCCTCACTTGAATTGTAAACCACTATTGTGGCTTCACCCTTTACCCACAAGTGAATAGTTTGTGAATCTTATATTATGAGCAATAAAAAAATTATTTTCTTTTCAATAATAAATGCACCATTTTAAACATAACCTTTCCAAACTTTTCCATTATGTAATCATAGAATCATTTCATCAATATAAGTATGATTTCACTTTTCATATATTCAAGATAACATTTCACATTGAAAATCTTCATATCTATGGATACATGATTACATACATAGCTTCAACAAGCTTACATGAACTAGAAATACAAATGGTCCAAAGTGTCCTCCCAAATCTTGGCCACCAACTGCATGAGGAGAAGTATCACTTAAGCGCTTTTCCACTAACCATGGACTTACTGTAGGCCTCCACACATATACTAAACATGGTAAGATGACCCTCCCTTTGATGAAGAGATTGGTTTGGTAACCTCATCCTTCCTTTAGCCTTTTCTGAGCATAGTGGTGTGTCATGCATAGCTAGAGCTACCATAATGTGGCTACAACTACATGTATGATATACCCAACCTAGTATGTAAATCGGATCACAATGAACTGATAGTGTAAATAGTGGCTGCTTACACTACTTTGGCCAAAGATTATCACCCAATACTTTGAGTGAGGGTCATCTTGCTTGATTTGTTTATGACCTTTAGTATTCTATTTGAAGGTTATCCCCTTTCTTGTGGATTATCCGAACCCTAGGAATAACCTCCATATTAACTCATATTTAAATGAAATTGCTTCTAGGTATCTCAAAGCAAATCTATCTTATGCTACACACCTAGAGTATTGACATACTACTTATAGTACTAACAATCTATTTATAGTACAAATAGAATACATTCATATAAAATTTAATATAATATATCTATATAAGTATAAACCAAATAGAAAGGTTTCACAAATTCAAAAACAATCAAGAAACATACAAGCATATCCAAGCATCATAACACATAAAAGACATTATGTCCAAACATGGGGTGATCCCACAATACTGGTTTACATTTTTTGGCCAAATTGGACATTGAACTAAATTTTTTTAACTAAATCTTCACTTTCAGGCACCTATAGCGGCTAAACTGTGAGGAATTTGAAGATGATGCAAACTAGTGATTTTTAAAAATTTGTCTGTAGATTCTAACAATTTGTCTGTAGATTCTAAATATATTTTTTTTCAAAATTTTTGGAATCAGATTGCATTTCTTTTTCCATCTCCTTCGAAAACTATTTTTTAATAGTAAACACCATTTTTAAAGATTGATGTTACTGGCTAACACATTATTTTTTTCTATGAGGGATAAAATTCTATTTTCTTCAAATTTAGATTTGTAACTATGATATCTAGTGCATGGAATTGGTTTCATAACATTTCATTGAATATTTTTTTCTTAATTAAGTTTCAAAGTCAAACTAATTATAATTTAGACATGATTTACTGGCTAAAACATAACTTTTTTTGTATGTATCAAAATTCAATTTTATTTTTTTTGTTAGATCAAGGACATCAATATCTAGTGAATAGATATTTTTCAGATTTTTTTGATAATCTGCTATTTTTCCATGTGAAGAATAAAGAGCTTGATTTTCGGTGAAAAACCTACATTCACAAGAAATAAAAAATGAATCTAATAATCAAATTAAATTTATTTAAAATTATACTTTTTGGGAAGCTTATAAAGGAATACATACAAAAAATAAATTTTAAATAAATTCATTTGATCCCCCAAAATGTAAATCAAAAGTGGTTTTTTATCAGCATTTTGATAGGTGTAAAGGAGACACCATTATAGGTATGGTTTAAAATTAGAGGGTTTCTATCCAAGGAGGTTTGATCTAAGGTGATTTGATCAAACCCTCTTCAATTGGAATCCTTTAAATGGAAATTTTCAAGGCATAAATCATTATATTTTCTAAAAATATGCAATTTTAACAAAAACCAGGATCTCCCAAATAGTGTAAACCACTATTGTGGGATCATCCCATGACAACATGAATAAACAATCTTTCCAACATAATAATAAAGGAGTAGAAATCAACATGCCTGTATAAAAGCTTCATTTGATCATTTTTTCCTCCTAGCTTAATTGCTCAAGCTCACTTGTAACTTCCTCTAAGAACAATCCAATTCCCTCTTCTAGCCTCTTACCAAATCTCTCAACAATATTAATGCAAATTAACAAAACAACTCACTAATTCTCAAGCTTTCAACTCACTTTGCAAAGAAAATACAACAAAATAAAAATGGAATAATTAGATTGAAAAGTGTAGCCAATGGCAGAATGAGAACCTTTATATATACTAAGATGTGAGCAACCAAAGGCTACAAACAAGATAATATTTCTACCACCTTTCTATCCCCATGCAATGACTCATCAAACTAACTTACAAATTTGCAACACATAATAGTCCCCATCTTTCAAATGGCTGAGTCGACTTGTTTTAAGAGACAACAAGACTCTTTTATTGAGTCAAATGAACAACAAGCTTTTTAGCAGGTTTCCTACTTGGTTTAAGAGTCAACTACCCCTCTATATTTCTGCCAACTTATCATTAATTGAGTTTATACAAATCTATAGGTTTAAGACTACATTTTGCTCCTAAAAAGGCTATAGGTTTTGGTGCCATATTTCATGTTTTGGCACCCTTATAGATAATGTTGTTGAAGATTGCTTCCAATGTTTAAATTGTTTACATTTCCTTTTCCAATGTTTCATTTAATTCCAAAAAACATGCATGGCCTGTTGACTTGGTCGACACTTTGTTTTATGCATAGGTTTATACAATACAACACATTAACAAGACAATGCTACATGCACATGAGTTTCATTTAAAATACTTCACTATTATCAACTTTAGTGCTATATAATACACTTGAATATATATCAAATAACTTTCATTTATATATATTATATATATGTATATATATATCCATCTTAATATATATGCATATATATTAATATATACTCATTACTCATGATTATCAAATGCATTAATTACCAAATAACAAACATATATCGAATAACATTATATATATATATACACATAATATTATTTTAATACCTTTATAAAAACACTTATAGTTTCATATCCATCGATCAACATATATACACAAAGTGTATACATACATACCTATATATATATATATGTCACCTTAGTCCAATCGGTATTCCCATGCATATGGGTAATCCATCCATGAGAATGCATAGATACATCTACCTATGTATATTCATGTATGTATCCACTCACATGTATGAGTTTATCATAGACACATGCATATATACATTTTATGTATATATCTCATTGATTTAAAAATAAACACACAAGGAAGGACTTCCACTCAACATCAAGACTTAATCACATTCCTCAATCCAAACATTCATAAACCAAGATTGCAAACTAAAATAAACATTGACAACCAAAACTGAAGATCACTTACTATTTACCCTAATTGACTTGACTTAACTAAGACCAACTAGGGTGTGAGTGTGTGAATGCTCAGTTAGGCTGAATTAAGGGTTGTGTCACCAAAAAATGTATAGTTGACATTTTTTATGCTCACTTGAGTCTTTCTAATGGGCTTTGGCTTGAGTTTGTCTTGATTTAATGTTGTAATGTGGTCAAAAAATTCACATTAGTTCTTAAACATTTAAATTATGATGTCTTGTGAAGGTGTTGTGAAGTGTTGTAAAACATTTCTACACTTTTCTAGACTCTATTCATTACAATTCACCTAAAAATCACCTTTTCATCACTTATTAAGTCCTATTTTGAAGTGTTGTAAAGTCTTGTAATAAAATTTCACACCTTTGGGCTCAATTTCACTAATTCAACCCTTTCTCATGTCTAAATGACCCCTTAATACACTTTTTGGCCATTTTTAAGTGGGTTTTTGAGGATATTCCTACTGGACAACTTTTAATGCCCTGAATTTCCTGACACCCACTTAACTTGCTTAAGTGGGAACAAGTCGCCCATAGGGGCGACTTAGTCCTTTTTGGCACAAAACTCAAAATAATTTTAAATTTCTAGTGGGATTTTGTCCTCTAACCCTTGAGGTCGACCTGTGATGTGTTACTTTCAGGAAATTTTAGTAAAATCAAGTATAAATAAGGTTTTTTCACCTCATTTTACATCTACCATCTCATACAATCATCTATCTTCAAATCACTTACAATCTCTTGCACTCATTAAGCATTCAAGCAAATCAAGCATTATCAAGTCAAGCTATTGGAGTTCTTCATTGCATATCTTCAAATTTGAGCATCAATGGTGTGGTAAGTTTATGACATTTGCATGTTATCTATTTATCACTATCTTTTCATCTCATTTCATTGTTTAGGTTTTGATTACCAAAGTGGGTTTTGACCAAGGCAAACCCCTATTCTTTAACCCTCAACCATTTCCCCCCTTTTGCATGTGACTTTTGTATGCAAATTTTTCAAGCAATAGGTTTTGAAAAGTGATCAAAAAGTGCATAAATTCAATCAAGTCAGCATCATCCTATTTCAAGCTTGGAGAGACTTTTTGCCCCGTTTTCTGTAGAATCAAGTACAAACACTTGTTAGAAAAGGAAGTTCAGACCTGAGACTACAAGATCATGTCCTGAATTTCCTGAAATCTATAGGAGGAATAAGTTGCCACTAGGGGAAAATTAGTCTTGCTTTCGGGCCTAAAAACTAATTTTGACATTTTTGGACACCCATTTGACAAATCCCATTTCTAGAAAAGTTTCCCAAAATTGGGACTAAGTCACCCGGTCTGGCCTAAGTGTCCCAATCAACATTTCAGTAAATTTTTTAGGATTCCAGAATATTTCAACATCAAGCTTCTGATTCCAAGTGCACCTCTTCCATTCTATTCTGTAATTTCATCATATAGTTGCATTTCTCAGACATTCCTGGATATCACATTGTGTTTTCTAGTACTTTACATTTTCATAGTTTTGCATCATTAAATCATTCCATTTTAAAATTATTGCATTAGGACATCTTAATTAGGAATAATTACATGTCATTAATATAGTATTGAGTGTAAACCCTTGAATTTTGGTAGCCCTTTCCATTCCCTTTCTTCTCCTTTTAGGTGAAAAACCCTAGGAGGAGCAAAGCATTGTGAAAGGGTAAACCACAATCATCGTTTACATTTTGGTGAACCTGACTCTTTTGAACATTGTTCCTTTTTGATTTTCAAGTACATACTAGTTTTCACTTGCCTTGAATCTTGCATTAGTTAAAGTGCATCCTAGGGTTTTCAATTACATTAGTGACAAAGTTCATATTAGCTTGCACTCTTGCATCATTATTGCATTAAAAAAAGATGAAAATTATGGCATTACATACTATAGTTGCATTTGTGCATCTAAAAGACATAGATTTGCATTTAAATTTTTTGAAAAACACACAAAAATCATCTATGGGACTAAATCACCACCCTTGGTGACTTAGTCCTTTTGCATATTTTGCACTGCATTTTTTGGAAATTTTTGGGTATTTTCTGTATTTCTATTTTTTGGAATTGCATCTTTGTTTCAATTTACAAAATTATTTCTTTTTTCATTTCATTTGTCCTAGATTGCATTGCATTTGCATCCACCCTATCTCTTGTGGTACTTGTATGAGTGTTTGGTACCCCATTGATAATACTTTAGTGAGACGAAGTTCTAGACTCATGGCTTCCCGCAATAACACTTTCATAACGGACCTTGGGATCTCAAGAGCTCCTACTCCTAGTACGGACAATGGTGCATTAGGCATGGACAATAGCACTTCTATGCCTTCACCTTTTCATCCTATGAATGTTGACACACAAAACAATTCCATTTCACAAGACAAGG